>JAKGGE010002344.1:0-12989 GCA_023748175.1 Hoolock leuconedys | reverse complement strand
GCCGTGGAGGTATCTACCCACGTGGTTTACCGACCAAACATCCCCAGGTCGGTTCGCTGGGCGAGCCGCCGGCCGAGTGACCCGACCACACCGACCACAGAGGAGCTACACCTGCATGACTGGAAGCCCGATTTCGATTCCACGCCGCCGGGCGCCAGCAGTGTAGCCGTGTAGCTCACGCTCCTCCCGCCGCACACCCCACCCCGAGAGGTTTACCGGTTACTTGCCAGAGCCCCAGAGTACCCAAGTGGCACCCAGAAACATCCAGGAAGGGAGGAAGTGCAGCATCCTCTCTCGCCTCTCCCTCCAAACCGCCATTCTGCAGACACTCCCACGCTAGGGACATGGAATCCATCACAAGCCATCACGCTGGGATGTATCTTGTCTCTGGTTTCGGCTCCCTGGTCTTGATGGGAGCCACACACCTGCGCGGTGTGAGGCCCCCCCACGCCAAAGGCGCACACCCACAGGCATCGGGTGTCTTCATGAGGGGGGCCTGCAAAACTCAAGACCCAAACGAGGTTCAGTTCCACACCCACCCACCCTTCCAGGCTGGCTTCTCCTGCTGAGATGCAGAACCAGGGGGGGCGGCTTCCAGTTCTATGCGGGATCCTGAGAGGTTCGAGTAACCAGCTCAGCTCCAAACCCCTGGCCCCTTCCTCTCCTCCTTCACAGATCTCTTCATACCTCCTGCCCTAACCCTCCCACTCCCCAAACCCCACCTCAA
Source organism: Hoolock leuconedys (assembly GCA_023748175.1). Lineage (NCBI taxonomy): Eukaryota > Metazoa > Chordata > Mammalia > Primates > Hylobatidae > Hoolock > Hoolock leuconedys. The sequence continues at coordinate 12,262 of JAKGGE010002344.1, read as the reverse complement.
CCAATGCTACCACTCCCCTACCAGTGCTGCACACAATGTTTGCAATTTACATACTTCCGCTATGGGCTTATCTTCACATATGAAGGGTCGTTGAGACATTCAAATTAGTTAGTGCATCGTTACATAAACGATATCTTATTATATCCTAATGAAAATATTTTTATTTTTTAAAAAAATATTCACATATAAATATAGATAAATTTTATCTTAAATATTTATGGATGTCTTAATCCACTATTGATCTATTATTAATACTATCAATTCTATATACATCAAATTAGCAAAGAAGTAAGAGGATGAATTTTCAATTAATCTGAATTAAACTCCAAAAATAATCATAGAACACGGATCGAACTCAACCTGAATGTGATCGATGATGTCGTGCATCTCAATTGACTCGGTCAATGCGTTGCAGCTTTGGATTTGAAGGAGAAGAGTCGAAGAAAGTGGGCAAAATAAGAAATTAACAATAATTCACCGAAAAGATTCCTTCTATTTCATTTGCGACGACGAATGGATCGACGGCCTGTTTGTTTTTCGTCTTCCTTCCCTCGTCGTGTTTTTGAGAGAGAGAGAGAGAGAGAGTCCGTCGATCGCTTCGTTGGATCGAGGGATTTCGATCGACGGGAGATCGCGCCGAAGGGCGTGATGCGGCTGCCGGTGTCCGATCCCCGCCGCTGCCGCTGTCGTCGCTGTGCGGGCGGCGATGACAACGCGCCTCCCTCTTCAAGGGTCCGCATGACAGGCGAGGCCTCCGCCGCCGTCTCCCATGGCCTGCGCAGGTCTGTTCCCTTCTCTGTCCTCTCTTCTGCGTGTTGCTCGATCTGGAATCTTTGTTCTTGCCCCTGGAGTTCTGCGTATTTTAGGAAAGGTCTGATATTATCAGTTGCACAAATTAGGTGCCCTAAATATTTTCTCCGAAGATGGAAACACGAGACCTTTGACGCACTGAACATCTTGTCCTCGATTCCGAGTGGGTGCATCAGATTTGAAACTCTTCTGCTATATGATATGTCGAATACATGCTTTGTAGCGGTTATTATCGTGAATTCAAGGGTCTTGAGTGAGTGGTACGATCTTGTTCATTGTACATAGAACATATAAAATGAAGGAAGACCGACTGCGAAGAGTTAATCTATTAATTTTCTTGCTAAGTTGAGTGGCAGAAAACAATTGCACGTTTCAGGCTGACAAAAAATGTAAATAAATAAGGGTGAGTATTTTCTGGTTGTTTCTAGCCAGTTACGGCAGGTACTTGGGAGGTGATGACATATTAAGAAAAATCTAATCTTATCATAGTTTTTAGTTTTCATAACACGCAGCTGCTTGGGTCATTTTGAAGCGCTACTGACGTAACTTCCAAGTTCGGTTTGATGAAATGGAATGATGAAAGCATGAAGTGGCAATTTCTCACCCCATATGCTGGCTTGCATCATCTTCCTGCCGTAAAATTTTATTGCCGTTTGGTGTGAGGTTAAACAAATTTAGACTCCATTGTGGCTGCCTGATCATTCTTCAAATGCATAATGCTTTAATTACAAGTTGAATGGAGCTGACACAAATATTGCATGTTAGCTGATGAATGCAATTTGCATTTCACAATAATTTAAAACACTAAGCTAAACGCAAGGCTTAGCATTATCACACATTACGTTATGTTTGACAGCAATTTTATTTTGAAATTTTCATCTTGATAATGTTTCTTATTGCTCTACATTGTCCTTCTTTATGTTAGCATCTCATGTACTTTTTTGCCTTTGTCATACCCTTGCAGTGCTTCTGGTTTTATTCAACAGCAGCTCTATCTTCATACAATTTCCCTGTGCTAATGTTACACTTTTCCAGGTATGATATATCTCCCATAATTTTGCCCCTGGGTGGGTGAGACTTGAGTATCTCAAGTTTTAGAAATAAATTGTACTGATCACTTATTGTAAGTAACCTATTAGGTTGATAATACTGCAGGTTGATTTCCAAATATAACAACCAAGATAGGAAATAGTTGAAATCAACCAATGATAGGATGCATATGAGATCAGGGTTCTGTGAGCTATGGTGGCAAACCAGCAGGTTATTAGGCAGAAAGAAATGTATGAAGTAAAAATGGGAGTACAAGAAAAAGATGAGCTAGAAATCACGAAAAGAGCCTAAGCCTAAGGTTTGTTGAAAATCATATATTATCAGAATAACTGCTATCATCCCCAAAGATAACTTACTACACCAGGTCCACCAAACCTTCCACAGATCTTATAACCAATGTATTTTATGAACTGTAAACTGCTCTCGCTGCGAACCCTAGTCAGTCCAAATTATATTGACAAATATTATGTATTGACCTTTCTGTCATAATGAGCAGTATTTACTCAAGTCTTCAGGAGTACATGAAATAGATAACTGAAATTAACCCATATATGATTCAATTTGCCATGTGTACTGCACTCAGACCAGGCCTCCAGAGACGGGTTGCCTCATTTAACATTTATAATGCTATATTGTGGTTGGATATTTGCAAGTGTAGGATAGGTTTGCTTGGTATCCTAGCTGAACCTAGTTGTTATTTGTCCTTGTGTTTTATGTGTTTTTGTCAATTTTAATTGTTGTTTTAGAATGCTTTTAAAGTTCATTTCTAATTTTGTTCATGAGAACAGTTCTTTTAATTTTGGTTGGTTTATTAAAGTTAATTAAGCTATTGACATGAGCTATCCTGAATTAGAGCCCATTAAATGAGATTTGATGAGATTATTCACAAACAACAACAAATACAAGTTAGACAATTATTTGGGGTTTGGCTACATCACCTTTTTTCCAGTTAAATAAAGGACATTCAGATCCCTTTATTGCTTCCAGTAAATTAGTTTCACTTCAACTCATACTGATACTAATTGACTCACCTTACATCAGAAATATAGGGTTACAACTTATCATTTCCAGAAGTTTTGGATCTGTCCAGATAACAAACTCAGATCTGTTCTGAAGTTGTAACTTCTATTTTGTCCCATATATACTGTCACCACCTCTCAAGGACACATGTTGGTCTTGCTAAATAAACTAAATTGAACATAGGTAGCCACACATGTATTTCTTGATTCTCCTCTAATTGTGCTTCTTGCTTTTAAGTTTCCTACTTTAACAATGGTTATTTCTAATACCAAAGTCATGTTCCAGAGATGCACTGAAGTATGGAGCTGATGCACTTCCAAAAAGTGTTGCATCTGGCAGTATTTTTGGTAGATGTAATAACTTTAATACAACATTATTGAAGATCTGTTTATCTTTTTCAGTTCTATGACTATATGAAAGTGTTGGCTCAGTCCATATATACATGCATGTATCATGGTTGATTTAGATGGAAACGTTATTCATAGACACCTCACTTTTTATAGTACTAATTGTTTCTTTCTTAATATCAATATAATGAGTTGGTTTTTCTCCTTTGTGTCTTAAACTTTGGGTCTATTATGTAAATAATAGTGTTTCTTTTCTAATTTTATCTCTTTGATGACTCAAATATTTATTATGGTACCAATCAAGGATTGTTATGGCTGGGCACAGATTGGCATGTACCAGTTCGATGATAAATTGGCACCGAAGCGATTTTGCCTAGTTTAGTTCGGAGCAAGGCTTATTGCTTGATGTGTTTACTGTGGAATCAGATGTATGCTCAGTAACTCTACCTTATACCATGCTGTACTCGAATGGTACCGGTATCATCCCAAACTTTTCTTTTCTTCATCTTTTATATCTCTTCATTTTTTCTCCACCCCAAACACTATTCTCCCATGTCAATCACACCAGCTTTGTTTTCTCCACTGCCACACCTCACACCACTGCCCCTACTCAGTTTCTCCTTCCATCATTTGGCTCATTCACTCTGTTATGGACTTCTCCCTCACCTCCTGCCTCTGCACTTCCTCAATGTTACACATTGATTAATTCTCAATGCATCTAGGACTCTTCCTGCACTGACTGCTACCAACCCTTACTGACTCATGATTGATGTTGTATTATCCTGGACGATTTAATCGGGTATCAATACTAGACTGAGATTTTAATTTGTTGTAGGTATTCTCCTTTGTTTTTTATATTTTGAATGACTACTGTTTTTGTTTCATTACATGACTCTGTGCATGGAGCCCCATATTGGTAGGAGCCTTGTGCATTAAGCTTTCCATTTTTCTACGTTGGTTCATTCAAGACCCTCCTTTCCAAATTTTAGGTTTATGATCTAAAACAGTTGAAGAAGAAATGAGGGGCATGGTAGCAAAAACATATGCATGACTTGATTAGTTTAAGCTTTACACCTATTTATATGAGCTTGAAAACCATTTTTCTCATTATGTTAAGTGTTCTTGTTTTTTTAGAACTTCCAATATTTGTTTGTACTGTATTAAATGGTTTTGCCATTTGTTTATTTTTGTCTCTTTTTTATTTTTTTTTTTGTCCTAAACCAGTAATTTTCATTGCTTTGAGAATACTTAGGAGTTGTAAGAGGTCCTAAAATTTGATTTTGTTTTGCATAGGTATCCACATACATGTACAATATAGTGTTATTCTTCTTTGAAAAATAAAAAATTATCATCAAAATGTCTTTAGAATCTTGTTTGAGCCTTATGTTCCTGTTTTGAGTATTTGATTAGGATAAGAGTCTCATCTACAGTTCATTTAAAGAGGGTCTGTTTGCTGGGAAATTTTTTGCATACAGGAATTGATAAAGCACACACCATTTGGCAGCAGAACCTCTTTCTCTTCTTTTTGTCTTTTTCTTAATTATATTTCTTCTACACTTTTTCGACCACCAAATTGCTTACAAAAATTAGCTTCGGATAATTTATTTTCATTGAAGCACACACCTTATTTTATGGGTCCTCAAGACAAGACAATTATTGGCCACCAGTCAGTTCCACTGACTAAATCATGGAGATGATAAAAAATAATAAATATGTGAAACCATTAAAATCTACTACAAGAAATATAAAATTAACATAAAAATCTCAACCCTAGTGCAGATCCTCCTCCCAAATAACAAAATTTCGAAGTTAGCTCCAGTTATTTAGACCTTTCCTTCCTTCCTGCTTCTTCACCAGTCCATTGAGAGAATTTTGATGTATAGAAATCAGCTTTTCTATGTGCAAAGTTAAAACACTTCTCTATTTTAACCCCCATGATACTGAATTTGTATGTCTATTCTGTTTATATTCATTTTCATATGAAGTTCTTGTATTTGGCAGATGATTAGTTCAATCCTTGCATTCTTTATGCAATGAGTATGCTTGAGGATTATTTCTTTCACAAATGGTGAACCACATAAAGGAAGTTTTGTGCCACTTGAACCATATTTCATAAGTACGCTTTCCCTTTCCATAAGTATGTTTGTTTTACATGGTACATAATATTTAATGCTTAATGAAAATAAACTTGTCTCATGCCCATGATATTTGAATTATAAATGACATGATGCATTTTTTGGTGAAAGTTAGCTACTTGCGGAGTCTGTAATGTGGAGTAATGTTCAATGTATACTCAATTTTAGGCGTGCATAACTGTCATAAGTTTACGATGATTGTAGAGTATCTACTTACAAGGCAAAAATACACGATCCTGTTGTTGGCAGGTAAATCTGAACATTGTCTTTTCCTTTCTCATGCAACCTGACACATTACCAAACATCAAATTGCATGTGAATTATGCAACTATAGGACTCAAATTGTAATGAATTATATATATATATATATATATATATATATATATATATATATATATACTGGAAACATGTAGCAGCTGCTTCATCTGTGTTTAATATGCCTTGTATGTGTTCCCAGCATGAGTTGGCTATTGGCAAAACTGGACTTACTTCTTGTGCAAGCATCCTTGTATGTAAAAATCCATATGATTTTGAATTGAACATGTAGGGCACCTATCCTTGTGATGTTTTGATTTGAATGTTTAGGATCATACATGCTTTTCCATCCATTTTATTATTTGATTCTCAATGGCATGACCCGCTATCAGTGTTGCATTGATTGTTCTTGGAGCTTTTGTTGCTGGAGCCTGAGACTTGTCATTTGATGCTTATGGCTATGGCATGGTGTCTATTGCTAACATGACAACTGTAATTTATTTATAAACTATAAACCGCGTTGGTAGTATCCATATCCTTACCATCGGGCTTTCTTGTTTTCTGGCTTTGTTTCATCCTTGAGAGCTTGCTATCTTTCCTTCCAGGAAAAATCTCAAGTGGTTGTCTCAAATAGCTGGTCTCATGTGGTGTAATGGTAATAATCCAGGCCACAACCAGTTCGAACCTTTTAATTGATTGGAATCATTCAACAAATTTTGATTTCTCCTTGTTGTTCTTTCTCGAAATTGTTTGTGGACCAATTTTGTTATTCTTGGACATATATCTGCATGCATTTGGAGCTTTACTATGAATTTTCCTATCTGCATTCTCTTGGATTTCAGGCAGATTTCTTTGTCATACACATCTATGTTCAATATGTGCCACCAAACATATCAAGTAGACGCCCCTACAATCAATTTACCTTCATGATAAAAGCATTTGCTTGTTGATTTTGCAGGTTGTGATGATATTTTCCTGCATATTGGCATTTTTCTTGAACTACTGTATTTTCTTTTGAACACAACCTTGAACTCTGCACTGACACAGACAATGTGCGGCAATCTGAAGGTTGGTCTTCCTGCCAACGCCGTTTTTCATTCTCTTTCTTGCATTTCCACGCCCTTATATGGAAATTGATCTGTGTATTGCTTCAGGATCTATTTCTACCGTTGGACTAGGCTGCTGGTTGTTGTTCGGGGACTTCCTTTCATGTGGTGTTCAATTTCTCTTCCCCTTTGTAACGCTTTTTGCTTTCACAGTTGATCAAGTTCCAACTCGCTTTCCTCTCCAGTTGAATATTATCGCTGCTCTGGTTTCAGGCTCCGGTTACGCATACCGCAAGATCAAGGGGAAGTAGCATTTCATCAGCTAAATCTTGTGAATGCAAAGCCATTAATTGTTCCCATCCAGATGGATTCCCAAAGATCTAACGAGATTCATACATTACAGCAGCTCGAGTGCCATTAACTGTTCACATCAAATTTGGTTGCATCTATTCAACTTTTTGTGTATGATATCTACGCCTTCTGATACAATCGATATTTTATGTTTTAGAAATAGAACATTGGATATTGAGGATATCATTATTTATGGTAAGCAGCTCTTACGGTTTGTTGTTGTCTTGTAAGCTCTCAATTGTACGTGATTCCAACAAGATTTACCGTAGGATTTCTGTTTCAAAATATAAGATATAAGAATAGTTTATTAGAGACTATATAAATAGATATTTAAATATTCTTAATATAACTTGTTTTGCCAACCTGTTGTAACTTTGGTCCTCGTGTGTTCTGGTATTTAGTTTATAATAAGACATTGATGCCATGAATTAAGTCACCTGCTAATGACATATAGTACTCAATTCGTTTACTAATAACTCTTTAAAGGCAAAGATCAACTTAATAATCATCCAAAACACGTTTGAGGCAAACAGTAATATAACTTGGATTAAACTCTTCCATGGTGATGGACACGTGCGTGGACGTAGTAGACATAATATGGGGCCCGGCCCAACTCACATGACCCATTGGCCCATCTATTGAAAGTACAATTAACAACGATGTCATCCTTGGAGCCGAACACGTACTCTGTCTTCCATCTATAAATGACCGAGTTGCTCCTCATCCTCTTATGAACTTCCTCTAGATCTGTCTCTTCTGTCGTAGCACAAACCGATTCAGCGCTTTGCCTTTGCCTCTCCGGATCGTCGTTTCCCACCTGATCAGAATGTCGTCCAAACAGGGGTTGGCATCTGCTTGCCTTCTCATGTTTCTTCTTCTCGCCCTTGTCTGTATCTTTGATTTTAGATCTCCGGATCTTGGTTCAGGTGGGAAGGAAGCCTCAAGCAGCCTAAATCGGAGAAGAAGGAATACGACGAGGTACGTGCGTTTTGCGGATATGTACGGATTGTTTATATTGGTGGCGAGTTACCGATTGCTTGCTTTAGTTGAGAGTTTGGAAGTGTCTCTATCTGCATGATCTGATGCTCTTGACTGTTTTGTTTCGTGAATTGCGCTTTCATTAGCGATCGACTTACGTTACATATAACAATTTTAATTCATGTTCAGCGATTTCGCTTTGACGTGTTGGAGATCGTGGTGTTGATTTTATTATTGGTCTTTTGTAAGTTCTGATTGCGTTCGATTAGGTTGATATGTTGGTTTGGTGAAGTAATATGATAGATCAATACAAACCAGTTCCTTGATTTCAATGTGTGTCAAGAAAGAAATAAAGAAATGTTTGAGTTTTCGAATTAGATAGGGTCTGCGAGTCCCAGATGAACTTGGACAAATGTAATTTCTTGGAGTTTCAGGGCGGACATGCCCGTTTAAAGGCTATGGCTCACTTTGTTTATGGTTCTGTTTCGTTTCTTGACGCCTAACTAGCATGCGATTGTGCTATTGTGGTACATAAATCAAACTCAACTGGTTAGAAGCATGAGAAATCCAAACTCGTGAAATGCACCACTTCATGAGGTAATTTCTTCATACTAATGTGTTTGAAACATGGAAATATGTAACTTCTGCGCTCAGTAAAGTCTATCCTGTGTGCCCTCTTTGTGCTCTCAGGAATTATTTTCAACAAATTGTTCAATATGTGCTATTAAATCAAGCTTTGTTTATTAAATAATGATTACAGTACAATATAGTTGTGCAGCATTGTTTTTCTTCTACATTGTATTCTACTTTAAGTGGCAAATGCACATGAAATTTTAATTGTTTCTTTCTAAAATATTTCTGCTTCGTAATTGACTCCTAGCATAAACAACATCAAAGTCTTGAGCCTTAGCAAATTTTGCTTCATGATATATTTTATATCTTTTGCCACCGTGATGGGTCTTAGGCCCTGATTCTATTTTACTCTGACAAAGGGCATTTTGAAAATCTGGATATTCTGAGCTTGGATTGCCTTTGACAACTTAAAACTTATTGGAGTTGCAGTTCATTGATTTTGAGTTGAAGTAGGAATAGTTTTTATTAATTTCTAGAACTGGGTCATAACTTTACAGATTTTCCAACAATTTTTCTAACCTTTTTCATCTAAGGAGTGTGGCTAAGGAAGGAGTAGATAGGAATTTTTTGGAGCCTACTTCGTTTCTTCAGATTGTAAAATGCATAAGCAGCAATTAAGGATGTTCTCTAAATGAAGTTAAGAGCTTCTAAATTCTAACTTATGAGAACTCGAGCATGGTGGGCAAATGACTCATGTCTCGGGTTCGGGCTTGGTTTTATTTTCAATCCAGCTTTAGTTATGCTTCTAAACACACAATAGATCTTATGTTAACATCTCATGTTTGTGTTCCCCGATATCAAGAAACACATTCTCGCGCATTTACATATCGTGAGTTGCCCCTCTATAGGTCAACAAGACCGAGCTTAATTACATGGTCATTTTATGGTCACTTTCTCCCACTTTGGGACTTGAGCTTTTACCTTGTTAGCTTTCTGCTAGGTGAGTATACATAAGAATTTGCTAAGAAATTCTTTACCTAGGTGCTATGGTCGATGGGAACAGTGTGGCCTCCGTGAGAATGGTGTTTTCATTCCGGGCCTTTTTTCTCGATTTTAATTCTTCCTTTTTTTTCCTCCTCGATGCCCAACTATGGAAGGAACAAGATTCTTTTACGATACCTTGTTGAGTATGCTTCTCACGTAGTGATGTTCAAAGCTACCAAATACCGGTTCGTAGAGCGCTTTCAAGCTGCCGGCCTGAAGCGGTGTCGGCTCGCCGGGCCTCGGGAAGCCAGCGAAGCACCTGCGCGAACAATCACCGGCGTCGGTTATACTTTGTCTTTAAACCCTGCCTATGATGATTGTGATTTTACACGCCAAACAAGTTCTCCTCGTGATCCCGTGTTAGGCATAGTGGTTCGGTGTTTTGTAGTTGTATTCTCCTTTTATCCTTTCATATTGTTTTGTATTGGTTTATGTTTGTCATCGTCACATTTTTAACTGTCATTTGAATTTTAGACTTTGTTGTTGTTGTTTTTCTCTTGATTTTCTACACTAAGATGTTCTTTTGCTATTTGCAGGCAGATCTATCAAATATTCAGAAGAAGAAAGAGGAAGAAAAGGTAATTTTATTTTCCTGAAGTTTGGAACTTTTTTATATCAATCCATGGGAATGCTGACAAATTACTTTTTCTGGTCACTCATCTGCTTCGAAACAGGCACTCAAGGAGCTGAGGTCTGCTGGGCTGCCCAGAAAGGAGCCATCTCGGAGGCACTGGTCTGATGAAAAGTGGAAAGAAATAACCCTCGTTGTTTCTTCTAATTGCGACAAAACCTTACATTCTGACCGCGCTAAGGTCAATTACGACATTCAAGCCAAGTATTTCCAAGATTTGCTTGTTTTGATTATTTGATACTTCATTTAGTGACTTGCACTTCTATGAGAAATGGGCTGAAAGTATGCTTATACATGTCTAAAAGAAATGCTTTTGCCAAGATTCAAAATGATGAAAATAGAGATTTGTCATGTATTCATCTTGTAGTCTGAAGTGCAAAAGAAAAAGAAAATTCATTGACTGCATGGAAGTCTTCACTCTACTCTAAATCTTGTTCCTTAGAAATGGTCTTCGCTATTTGGTTTCCCATCTCGACATTGCTATTTTGTGCCTACAATAACTGTGCTATAGCGTGGTGATGAATGATGGCCAGCATACATCTATAATAATTTCCTGGTGCTGATATTCTAAAGACTGTTGAAGTGTACCAATTTGTTTGTTGAATGCTCTGCTCTCTGGATCTTTGCAATATTTACACGGTGTGATGAAATCTTGAATCATCCAACTTTGCAGCTGGTGAAATTTTGTTGCATTTTTCTTGGCACACTATTGAACAAGTCTTGTAAACAGCATGTTTGAAGAGGAGATAGATTTATACAAATCTTATGAGGCAAAGTAGGCTGGCACTAGCATGACATTTCCTGGGTTACATCCACCTTCGACTGTTGCTGATTATGCAGGTTCAGTTATAAGAACAGTCCATAGATTGACAAACAAATATTCAAGGAATCTTTCCTCTAAATGGATATTGCATTGAAATGAAGAACACAAAATTATGAAAAAGCTTGTACCAGTAGAGGATCCATGATTTCAGCTGATGACATTGGTTTTAAATGCTCAAAGATGTGGTTAACGATAACATCAGATGCCGCTGAGACATCATGATGGTCATTATATTATTTTGGCACGTCACTATTATCTCACGATCGAATCTGGATGGATATCTAATTCATTCATTCTATAAATCTGAAGTCTCTTGATCATTCCTCAAAGATACCTCTTATACACAATTGTGTTCAAATCAAATCGAGTTGATTCAATTATTATTCATATCTTCTAACATTTTAACGCCAAAAAGAAAGAAAAAACTCATAGTATATGGACTTTTTTTTTACTACTGATAAATATATACTTAGAATTACGATCTTATAAGTGTTAAATCATCTTGTACCCTCAAACATATCTTCTAGAATTCATCATATGTGTCAAAACCGTGCGAACTCATTAAAGTGGACGACAATAATGTTTTCATGTTTTTAGGGTGATGTGAATTCACATCACGTCGTTCCTCAACCGTCAATGTTGGAGACCGCCTGCAGCAGCCAAAACCGATTTGTGGGGAGTTCATTGACAATTTGACATCCACGACGGCGCGAGGTGAAAAGCCGAGTAGACATCTCCTTCCTATTGGGTCAACCAACCATCGAAGGTCGCAAGTGTGGAGGGGCATACGCTGCCTCCAAGTCAACGATCAACATCCCAGCGTATGAAACGGTTGAAGATCGCCTTCCGCTTCTGCGTTCGTGCATTGTGTGTTCATAGCGACAGTGATGGGTTTTCTGTGTTGCACATATTCTACTCATACTTTGCCAATAATATTCCTTTAAAGTTTGGAAATAGTAAATTTATCCCACAAGTTTATTTGTATATATATATATATCCATCAATTTGTTTATGTATATATCATTTCTCATGAACTTCAATGATTTTATCTAACCATTTTACACTTTTATAATTATTTGTTTGTAAAATGTTAAACACTTTAAAACATATACCATCATAAAATAAATATACAGATAAACTATCACGAGATGATGATAAAAATATTTTATTTAGTAACTAAAATATGAATATATGTTTTC